>CM075753.1:480298-522798 GCA_037974335.1 Prionace glauca
TCACGTGCTCACTGTGTTGGTCGCGTGCGAAGCCTCTCAGTGGTTTTACCCTATAGGCAAAAAATATCACTTTACTCCTTTGCACGCAAGTTTCAAAAAAACTTACTAACTTACAGGAGGAATCTTTTTTTCTTTGGCTTTTGGAAACACGATACCACGTTACTTTTCTTTCTCCCCAAAACATTGATCAGTTTGTTTTTATCCTCCCTTTGTTGGTGGTCTCCAGATTGTCTATCCCCCCACGGAGCTGAGAAAATGTGTAATTAAAACAGAAAAGATATATAATTTTATTCTGCGTGTGGATTGGTAAACACAACTCGAGACAAAAGGGGGGGGGGGGGTTGAAAAGCTGCTTTATGTGGTTTTAAATTCCTTGAAGAATCCAACTGGTTGGGGGGGGGGGGGAAGCCCCCAAGTAAAATTCCTAATTGGCAAGTAAATGATGTTACATATTATCATTATTTTCCAATATTAGCTTAAATTATGAATGCATGTGTTATTATCCACGTTTAGTCTAGTGGCTCCCCGCACGAACGAGATGCACCCACACCCCCCTTCTCCCGCCCCCCCCAACCCCTTACCAAATTCCTTCAAGCCAAAACCAATTTGGGGAACTTATTCCGACATTGGAATTCTGTAGAGAAATTGTAGTACTCAGCAAAAACTCACCTCGTCTGGGAGGGGGTGGGCGAGGCTACATGTGTGAAACTATGTTTGGCACAATAGCCTGATTTAGTTGGGGGGTGGAATTAGTTAAGATTTGATTCTGTTTTCGGGCACAAGGGGCTAATACTGGGTGCCCCCCCCTTCCCTCCTTGAAATACACAATCGACAATGAGGTGTATTGTTTCTGTTTTACTTGTTGATATGGGGGGGGGGGGGGGTGGGGGGGGAGATTTATTCTGCTTGTGAAATTAAAGTGTACATGTTATTTATTGGGTGGGAAGGGAGAAATTTATTCTGCTTGTGAAAGACACATGTTAAGTTCACCCCACAACACCTGGTGGAAGTATCTATTTCTCCAACGCAGGTTAATAATGGGATCTCAGTTTCAGATGTTGAAATTTCCCCTCGCTCTGTCCCATCGCGTGTGGCCAAATTATTTACTTTTTATTGCAAAGGCAAAATGCGTGCTTGAGGACCGAAGGCGTGGAGAGGAATATTTCGCTAATTATTTAAGAGGTTAAACGCGCGCCGTTGCGTGCAGTTCGTGAGAGCAAACGCACAGAAGAGAACAGCAGCCCTGACTTATCATCACACACCCAGTTAGAGGGGACTGTCAAGAGGTTTAATCCAGACCCTAGCTGTCACGCAAGGGAGAGAGAGAGAGAATGTCTGGTATTAGCTACCACCAGATAGTTAGCTTAAGGTTCTGTTCACTTTTACTGAAAAAAACGTGGGGAGGGGGATAGACTGTATCCTGGACTATTCAAGTCCTACATGACCCTTCTGCGACCCCCTCTCCCCTCTCCTCCATATCTACATCCTGCCCTTCCATCGCCAATTTGGTCCCCCGGAATCACTTTTTTTTCCCTGAATTAGCAAGCAGCAGCACCACAATTTCGTTGTGGGATGGTCCCACACTAGGAAGAATTGCAGAATGGGCAAGACACTGGCAAATTAAACTGCAGGTAGATACATGTGAAGTGGGGACAATTCGATTGTCGAGAGAGAGAGACATTAAGTTAAATTTTTTTTAAAGTTAATTTATCAGTGTCACAAGTAGACTTACATCAACCTGGTGTCATGAGATTTCTTCCAGTGTTAAAGTCTAACAGGTTTATTTGGAGTACCTCTCCTTCATCAGTTAATGCAATGAAGTTACGGTGCAATGAAAATCTCCCAGTCACCACACTCTGGTGCCTGTATGGGTACTTTGGATCATATTGAAGGGTTTTTTTTCACCTTGATTATCTAAATTTGATCATTAGCCATTGTCCAGGAAGGAATCTCTCTCCATTACTTAGAGATAAGTAAGTTATAAGTTTGTTCATTAGTGTCACAAGTAGGCTTACAATAACACTATGAAGTTAACTGTGAAAATCCCCTAGTCACTGCACTCTGGCACCTGTTCAGGTATACTGAGGGAGAATTTAAAGTTTATTTATTAGTGTCACAAGTGGGGATTTTCACAGTAGCTTCACTGCAGAGTTAATGTAAGCCGACTTGTGACACTAATAAATAAACTTTACTTTTCACTTTATGTTAACACTGCAATGAAGTTACTGTGAACCTTCCCTAGTCGCCACATTGTGGCGCCTGTTTGGATACACTGAGGGAGAATTTAGCATAGCCGATGCACCTAACCAGTACGTCTTTCGGACTGTGGCAATAATAAATCAAATCATCAAATCCCTGCAGTGCAGTAGGAGGCCATTCAGCCCATCAAGTCTGTACTGACCACCATCCCACCCAGGCCGTACTCCTGCAACTCCCCCCTGACACTAAGGGGCAATTTTAGCATCGCCAATCAACCTAACCCGCACATCTTTGGATTGTTGGGAGGAAACTAGAGCACCTGGAGGAATCCCACGCAGACATGGGGAGAATGTGCAAACTCCACACAGACAGTGACCTGAGGCTGGAATTGAACCCGGGTCCCTGGCGCTGTGAGGCAGCAGTGCTAACCACTGGTGCCACCCATTGTTTGCAAGTTAGGAGTCTTGGTGGGATAGATCACCAGAATGATCTGGGAGCATACACCAATGATTTAAAAAAGTTGCTGCGCAGGTTACATTGGCCATTTAGTTGTGAGTGAAGAGGACAGCTGTGGCTTCGAGGTGATATCAGCGGTTGCTTGAGTGAGCAGGGAAGTGGCAAACGGAATTCAATCCGGAAAATTGTGAGATGATGTATTTGGGGAGAGCAAACAAAGCAAGAGGAGGTGAAGGGATAACCTAATGTTTTTACATATGAATTTATTCTCTGATAATTTACACAGGTTTGGCCAAAGCCACAGCAACTAAACTTTTGGCATACAAGCTTTAGTGAGGATTGTGAATCTGTGGAATTCGCTACTCCAAAGTGCAGTGGATGCTGGGACAGTGAGTACATTTCAGAACTGGTTTTTGGGTTGAAGGCTTATGGGGAGAAGGGTGGCACGGTGGTTGGCACGGTGGTTAGCACTGCTTCCTCATAGCGCCAGGGACCCGGGTTTGATTCCTGGCCTTGAGTCACCGTCTGAGTGGAGTTTGCACGTTCTCCCCCAGTATCTGTGGGATTCCTCCGGCTGCTCTGGTTTCCTCCAAAGATGTGAGGTTAGGTTGATGGGCCATGCTAAATTACCCCTTGGTGTTAGGGGGATTAGGAAGGTAAATATATGGGGTTAACTGGGAAAGGGCCTGGGTGGGATTGTAGATGATGCAGACTCGATGGTTTGAATGGCCTCCTTCTGCACTGTAGATTCTGTGTAAAATCTTTATATCTATTTAAAGAAGGTAGGAAAATGGGGTAGAGAATCATATCAGCTATGACTGAATAGTAGAGCAGAGTCAACCAGCCAAATGGCCTAATTCTGTTACTATATCTTATAGCCTCATGGTCTTGGCCGTATATTTTGGGGAGATCAGTCTTTTGGCCCTGGCCAACATTTATCCCTCAACTAACGCCTTAGAAACAGACATTATCTGGTCATAACTTTTATAACCAGGTCGTAACATATCAACTGTGGTCAAATGGCAGAACAATCTTGACGGGCTGAATTGCCTAATTCTACTCTGTATCTTATGAATTTATGAATAATATTTAATAGATGAATTGCAGTCTTCAGCTGGAGCTGTTGGAAAGATCCTCACTGGTGGTTCCTTTTGCCAATATAAAGGGCAAACACCTAATCCTTTTGTTTGTTTCAGATGTGGTTTTTTTTACACAAATATAAATTAACCCGCAAAACATTGTACCTAATCTCTGAAGAAGAGTTAAGCCGCTCCCAGAATCGGTTCCGAAAAAGTGAGGAATGCGTCAGGAATTTTAATGTCGTCCTTACTAATCTTCTCTGTATCATTCCAATTCTCGTTCCATTTTTTAAATTCTTATTGCCCATCGCTAGTTGCCCTTGGAGGGCAGTTGAGAGTCAACCACATTGCTGTAGATCTGGAGTCACATGTAGGCCAGACTGGGTAAGGACGGCAGATTTCCTTCCCTAAAGGATGTTAGTGAACCAGATGGGATTTTCCAACAATTGACAATGGTTTTATGGTTATCAGTTCTAAAAGTCTGATGGTAGCAGGGAAGAAGCTGCTCTTCAGTCAGTTGGTACACATTCTCCCAGTATCTGCGTGGGTTTCCTCCAGGTGCTCTGGTTCCCTCCCACAGTCCAAAAGACGTACTGGTTAGGTGCATTGGCCGTGCTAAATCCTCCCTTATTGTACCCAAACAGGTGCCGGAGTGTGGCAACTTGAAGATTTTTCACAATAACTTAATTGCAGTGTTAATGTAAGCTTTCTTGTTACACTAATAAATGCACTCACAACATTTTGGAATACCATGTCCAATCCTGGTCACCACACTACCAGAAGGATGTGGAGGTTTTGGAGAGAGTACAGAAAAGGTTTTCCAGGATATTGCCTGGAATAGAAGTTATTAGCTATAAGGAGAGATTGAATAAAGTGGGATTGCTCTCCCTGGAAAGACAGAGGCTGAGGTGTGACCTGATAGAAGTTGATAAAGTTATGAGGGAAATAGGTAAGGTGAACAGTTGGAAGCTTTTTCCCCAGGGCAGAAATGGCAATTACAAGGGGGCACAAATTCAAGAAAGGTTCAGTGGAAATGTTTGGGAAAAGTTTTTTTACACAGAGGGGGTGGGGGCTGGAATGCACTGCCAACTGAGGTGGTTGAGGCAGATACGTTAGTGACATTTAACACCTATCTGGATAGACACATGATCAGGTGAGGTATAGAGGGACACAGGTGGTTGGTCTAGATGGGCCAACATGATCAGCGCAGGCTTTGTGGGCCGATGGGCCTGTTCCTGTGCTGTACTGTTCTTTGTTAGTCTTTTTTTGTTACTTTTAGGCGGAATTCTGACTTAGAGGTGTTCAGTCATAATCCCACAGATGATAGTTTGCATCATTGACTCCTCAGGCCTTTCTCTTTGTTCGCTTCCTGACGCCAGGTCCCTTGGTCAGGCACTGAGTACAATGGGGACTCCTCCCACCATACCCTCTCCCCAGAGCCTGCAGGTAAACTCAATAGAGTTGGCCTAGTGCGTTTTCCCCGGTGGTAAATTGAGGTTCTTAATTGCCTTCTTACAGTTGGCGAAAGGGTGAGGAGGACACCGGCACACCTTCTTGCCCCGGACTTAATTTGGGCAGAAGCCGGAAGATGGTGGAGGGTCCCACCTGCCCATTTGATTAAATACCCCATCCGCCACCACACCCGTCTCGGGAGAGAGCGTTCAATTTTAGTCCTTGTATTTATTTGGTAAATGTAGTGTAATGTCCCTGAGTGCTTCAGCAAACATGGAATATAATCACAGCTCTATCTGTGTTTGGGTTCAGAGCATGTTGACAACTGGAAGCATTTTCTTTGCTACTGCCTGGAAAAGATGGTGCTTAATGCAAACTGTTATTTAATTCCAGTTGTGTGATGGTTTGATGAGATTGTGCAGTTGAATATTCGGATGTGTGTGTTTGATTCTGTTAGTATAGTTGTGAGTAATGGTTTTCAAACTGCAATATGTTGATCCGTGCAGGGGGACAGTATAACTCCAGACTCCATCATTACTCACATAACCACATCTTTGTTGATTTTGTTTGTCAGGGAACTCCAAATTATTTTCTCTGTAACTCATTTTTCTCTTGAGTTACGTACTCCAGTTTACTGTTTGATGGATGAGATTAACAAAAATCTATCAAGGGTATTACGGTGAAATTGGGTAGCAAGTCAACTATGATCTCTTTGATTTGATTTATTATTATTACATGTAGTAGTGAACAGTGAAAAGTATTGTTTCTTGCACTATACAGACAAAGCATACTGTTCATAGAGAAGGAAAGGGGAGAATGCAGCATGTAGTGTTACAGTCATAGCTAGGATGTAGAGAAAGATCAACTTAATGCAAGGAAAGTCCATTCAGAAGTCTATGGCAGCAGGGAAGAAGCTGTTCTTGAGTCGGTTGGTACATGACCTCAGACTTTTGTATCTTTTTCCAGACAGAAGAAAGTGGAAGGGAAAATGTCTGGGGTACGTGAGGCCCTTAATTATGCTGGCTGCTTTTCCAAGGCAGTGGAAAGTGTAGACAGAGTCAATGGATGGGATGCTGATTTGCGTGATGGGTTGGGCTACATTCACAACCTTTTGTAGTTCCTTGTTGTCTTGGGCAGAGCAGGAGCCCATACCAAGCTGTGATACAACCAGAAAGAATGCTTTCTATGGTGCATCTGTAAAAGTTGGTGAGAGTTGTAGCTGACATGCCAAATTTCATTATTGAATGGATCCTTATTCTTATTGAATGGACAAAACAGATTTGAAGGGGTGAATTAGTTTTCTCTTCCAATGTATTTTGACACACTTCATATTTTGAATAGTAACCCAATTTAGAATGGGGCCCTGATTAGCTCAGTTGGATAGATGGATAGAGTATGATGTGGAATGATATCAATGGCGTGGGTTCAATCCCCATGGCAGCCATGGTCACTTATGTGATTAAGTGGAAATGATCGAGAGCTTAGATTTTTAGATGCTCAAATCACCAACAAGCTGTCCTGGTCTCTCCATGCCGACGCTATAGTTAAGAAAGCTCATCAATGCCTCTACTTTCTCGGGAAATTTGCATGTCCGCTACTTTTTTCACCTATTTTTACAGATGCACTATAGAAATCATCCTTTCCAGATGTATCACAACTTGTCATGGCTCCTGCTCTCACCAAGAGCACGAGAAATTGCAAAGTCATGCTCTCTTCCACCTTCTTCTGTCGGGAAAAAGATACAAAAAACTGAGGTCACGCATCAGCTGACTCAAGAACAGCTTCTTCCCCGCTGCCATCAGACTTTTGAATAGACCTACCATATACTAAGCTGATCTTTCTCTTCCCATACAGTGTGATCATTCCTGTGGTGTATGACTCTTACTAATTTTCACAGCTGCACCATAGAAAGCATCCTTTCTGGATGTATTATAACTTATAACGGCTCCTGCTGTGAACAAGCTCACAAGAAACTACAAAGGGTTACGAACGTAGTCCAGTCCCATCATGCAAAGCAGCGTCCTATTCATTCACTTCTTGCTGCCTCGGAAAAGCAGCCAACGTAACCAAGGACCTGGATATTCTCCCTTCCACCTTCTTCCATCAGTAAAAAGATACAAAAGTCTGGGGTGAGGTATCAACTGACTCAAGAACAGCTTTTCCCTGCTGCCATCAGACTTTTGAATGGACCTACCTTGCATTAAGTTAATCTTTCTCGACACCCCAGCTATGACTGTAGCAATAAATTCTGCACTATTTCGTTTCCTTCACTATAAACAGTATGCTTTGTCTGTTTGGTGCACAAGAAACAATACTTATCACTGTATACAAATACATGTGACAATAACAAATCAAATCAAACCAACTGACTCAAGAGCAGCTTCTTCCCTGCTGCCATCAGACTATTGAATGGATCTACCTTATATTAAGTCAATCTTTCTCTACACCTTAGCTATGACTGCAACATTATATTCTGCACCCTCTCCTTTCCTTCTCCCCTGGGCACACAATGAATGGTATGCTTTGTCTGTATAATGTGCAGTAAACAATACTTTTCACTGTATCCTAATACACGTGACAATAATAAATCAAATTGAATGAAATTCCCATTCTTGTGCAGCGATGTTCCACAAGTTTTTATAACCACTTGTCTCTCAGTAATGGAGAGAGTTGCCTTTGGTCAGCGCTAACCACTGTGCCACCGTGCCTATGTCTGTTTCAAATTCCTATGGATGCTGAGGGGTAATTTAGCATGGACAATCCATCTACCCTGCGTATCTTTGGATACTAAGGGGCAATTTAGCATGGATGCTGGCTAATGATCTTACCAAATGTAGACAATGGCACAGTGGTTAGCACTGCTATTTGACAGCACCAGGGACCCAGGTTCAATTCCTGGCTTGGGTCACTGCTTTTATGGAGTTTACGCGTTCTCCCCATGTCTGCATGGGTTTCCTCCAGGTGCACCGGTTTCCTCCCACAGTCCAAAGATGCGGGGGTTAGGTGAATTGGCCATGATAAATTGCCCCTTAGGGTAAATACATGGGGTTATGGGGATAGGGCCTGAGTAGGATAGGCCGAGTGGCCTCCTTCTGCACTTAAAGGATTCTATGATTCTAAGGTAAAAAACCTTTACTGTTATTCAAAATGAAATTTGTTGAAATGATGGGGAAGTTAAGTGTATCTGAAGCTCAAATGGATCAATTTGGCTTTCTCAGGCTTAATGTTTTATAGTCAATCCTAATTCTATAGCATTATGTCATTAGGGGATCTGCAAAGAGATTTTAATCCAAGATTTATTTTATTGACCTTTTTAGGAAAAGCCATATCTTGAAATACAATCCCCACTGTGCAGAATGAGGCCATTCAGCCCATCAAGCCTGTACTGACAACAATCCAGGGCCTATGTGGAAACATTGGAGAGAGTGCAGAGGAGATTTACCAGATTGCTGCCTGGTTTGGAGGGTAGGTCTTATGAGGAAATGTTGAGGGAACTGGGGATTTTCTCTTTGGAGTGGAGGAGGATGAGAGGCGACTTAATAGAAGTTTATAACCTCACATTGCTGATCTGCCTGACACTAAGGGGCAATTTCACCTTAGCTAATCAACTTAACCAACACGCCTTTGTTTGGACTGTGGGAGGAAATCAGAGCACCCAGAGGAAACCAACGCAGTCACAGGGAGAACACTTACCAACTGACTCAAGAACAGCTTCTTCCCGGCTGCTATCAGACTTATGAATGGACCTATCTCGCATAAAGCTGATCTTTCTCCACACCCTAGCTATGACTGTAACATTACCTTCTGCACCCTCTCCTTTCCTTCTCCATGAATGGTATACTTTGTCTGTATAGCGTGCAAGAAACAATACTTTTCACTGTATACATGTGGCAATAATAAAGCAAATCAAACTGCAAACTCCACGTAGACAGTCACCCAATCCAGGAATCGAACCTGGGTTCCTGGCGTTGTGAGGCAAGGGTGCTAAGCACTGTGCCACTGTGTGTGTGTCTGCTTCAAATTCCTATGGACACTAAGGGACAATTTAGCATGGCCAATCCACCTACCCTGCACATCTTTGGAGTGTGGGAGGAAACCCACACAGACACAGGGAGAATGTGCAAACTCTGCACAGGTGGTGACCCAAGCCGAGAATCAAACCTGAGTCCCTGTCGCTGTGAGGCAGCAGTGCTAACCACCGTGCCACCCATCCTCAAAGCGTGACATGTTGTGTTTTTATCTCTTCCTCTGCTCCCAAAATAGCTGCCATAATGAGGAAAATTGAAGGAGCATTGACGGGGCGGGGGGGGGGGGGGGGGGGGGGGGGCGGATTTTCTCTGGTGTCTGTTTTCGTGACATTGTAAATGTGGCTGGAAAATTTCCTTTGATCGCTCGCTGGAAATAAATTTAAACACATTCTGACTGCAAATGGTAATCACAGGAAATTGTTTGCTATGTTAAGGCGAGATTGCTAGATAAGTACAGATGAGGTGGGTAAGTCAGTTCATCCATCTAAAAACATCCTACACTCCCAATTCAACAATTTAACAAAAAAAGAAATCATCTCGAGGTTTAATTTCCATGACCTAAGTGGAGATCGGCTCCCAAGTGTTGAGTACTCTTTAGTGTGAAGTGTTTCCTGGCATCTGTGTTAAAGAAGCAATTGTTTTTTTAATTCATTATGGGACTTGGATATTGCTGGCTGGGTTATCACTTATTGTCCGTCCCGAGTTAATAACATAGAAACTGGAAGCAGGAGTAGGCCATTCAGCCCTTCAAACTTCCTCCACCATTTATTTTGATCATGGCTACTTTACTTTATTATTGTCACAAGTTATAAGTGCGAGGTGATTCATTTTGGTAAGACAAACTTGAATGCGAAATACAGGGTCAATGGCAGGGTTCTGAGGAATGTGGAGGAACAGAGAGATCTTGCGGGTATGTATCCACAGATCTCTGAAGGTTGCCACTAAAATGGATAGAGCCGCGAAGAAGGCTTATAGTGTGTTAGCGTTTATTAAAAGGGGGTTTGACTTTAAGAGCTGTGGGGTTATGCTGCAACTATATAGGACCTTGGTAAGACCTCATTTGGAATATTGTGTGCAGTTCTGGTCACCTCACTATAAGGATATGGAAGCATTGGAGAGAGTGCAGAGGAGATTTACCAGGATGCTGCCTGGTTTGGAGGGTAGGTCTTACGAGGAAATGTTGAGGGAGCTGGGGCTTTTCTCTTTAGAGCGGAGCAGGATGAGAGGCGACTTAATAAAGGTTTATAAGATGCTGAGAGGGATTGATAGAGTGGATGTACAGAGACTACTTCCTCAGATGGATGTAGCTGTTACTAGGGGGGCATAACTTTAAGGTTCGTGGTGGGAGATATATGAGGGATGTCTGAGGTAGATTCTTTACTCAGAGAGTGGTTGGGGTATGGAATGCTCTGCTTGCTGTGATAGTGGAGTCGGACTCTTTAGGATCTTTCAAGCAGTTATTAAATAGGCTTAGGGAATACACAGGAATGATGAGGAGTGGGATAGCTTGATCTTGGGTTCGGACATAGCTCAGCACAACATCGAGGGCCGAAGGGCCTGTACTGTGCTGTACTGTTCTGTGTTCTAAGTAGGCTTACATTAACACTACAATGAAGTCACTGTGAAAATCCCCTGGTTGTCATACTCTGGCACTTGTTTGGATACACTGAGGGAGAATTTAGCAGGGTCAATGCACCTAACCAGCATGTCTTTCAGACTGTGTGAGGAAACCAGAGCACCCGGAGGAAACTCACACAGACACGGGGAGAACGTGCAAACTCCACACAGACAGTAACCCAAGCCGGGAATCGAACCCGGGTTCCTGGTGCTCTGAGGCAGCAGTGCTAACCACTATGTCACCGTGCTGTCCCTTGCTGATCACCAAACTCAATATCCTGATCACTTGCCACCATCCCCCCCCCCCCCCCCCCGCCCCCCCACAACCATATCCCTTGATCCCTTTAGCCCCAGGAGCTACATCTAATTTCTTCTTGAAATCAGACAATATTTTGGCCTCAACTACATTCTGTGGAGTGAATTCCACACATTCACCACCCTCTGGGTGAAAAAATTTCTCCTCATCTCAGTTCTAAAGATTTACTCCTTATCCTCAAACTATGATTCCTAGTTCCGGACTCCCCCACAGTTGGGAATATCCTTTCTGAAGCTGCCTTTGAACTGAGTATCTCACTTGGCCAATTCCCAGGTCATTTGAGAGTCAACCACATTGCTGTGGCTCTGGAGTCACATGTAGGCCAGACCGGGTAAGGACGGCAGATTTCCTTCCCTAAAGGACATTAGTGAACCAGATGGGTTTTTCTGATAATTGACAACGGTCATCAGGTGATTCTTAATTCCAGATTTTTAAAAGATTCTGCCATCTGCCATGGTGGGATTCAAACCCAGGTCCCAGAACATTAGCTGAGTTTCTGAATTAATAGTCTAGCATAGTACCGCAATCAGCTCCCCTGTAACAGAGCAAGTTGTTACGATCTGTAATGTATTGCCTGATAGGGTGGCGGAAGTAGACAATAATGAATCTCAGAAGAGATTTGGATAAATACTTGAAGGGGAAAAGGTTTGCTGCACATTGTGAGCAATTTTGGGCCCCATGTCTAAGGAAGGATGTGCTGGCCTTGGAAAGGGTCCAAGAATGATCCCTGGAATGAAGAGCTTGAGGAACGGTTGAGGACTCTGGGTTTGTACTCATTGGAGTTTAGAAGGATGAGGGGGGATCTTATTGAAACTTACAGGATACTGCGAGGCCTGGATAGAGTGAACATGGAGAGGATGTTTCCACTAGTAGAAAAAACTAGAACCAGAGAGGGCACAGCCTCAGGGTAAAGGGACAATCCTTTAAAACAGAGATGAGGAGGAATTTCTTCAGCCAGAGAGTGGTGGATCTGTAGAATTCATTGCCGCAGAAGGTTGTGGAGGCCAGGTCATTGAGTGTTTTTAAAACAGAAATTGATAGGTTATTATGATTAATAAGGGAATTGGAGTTATGGGGAGAAGGTAGGAGAATGGGGATGAGAAAAATATCAGCCAAGATTGAATGACAGAGCAGACTGAATGGGCTGAGTGGCCTAATTCTGCTCCTATGTCTTATGGTCTTATAGTGTTTGCAGGGCTGTGGGGAAAGACCAGGGATGTGGGACTAATTAGAAAGGCTTTTCAATGAGCAAGCGCAGGCATGATGGGCCAAATGGCCATTCTGTGCTATTACCATTCCATGGTTCTGTTTTCCCATCATGTTTGAATTGATGTAATGTTCTGGATTTACTTGTGATATTTTGTTGCCATCGTTTATCTCTTTTCAAGGCTGACAAGGTAAAGCTTCTCTACTCTATCCTCCTACATCCATCTCCCAAAGAAAGGACCAAGTTATCCAGCTCTTGTCCATACTGCCTCCAGTGCTTTGAAATATCTTTCAGACAGCTGAGTGCCCAAATCTGGATGCTGCACTTTTGGAAGTGATCTGATCAAAGCAGTGTCTCATTAAACCATGACAGGTGGCACAGTGGTTAGCACTGCTGCCTCACAGCATCAGGGACCCGGGTTCAATTCCAGCCTCAGGTTGCTGCTTGTGTGGATTTTGCACATTCGTCCCATGTCTCTGTGGATTTCCGGGTGCTCCAGTCCAAAGATGTACAGGTTAGGTGGATTGGTTATGATAAATGTGTGGGATTATAGGGACAGGGATATGTGCGACACTAATAAATTAACTTTTATATTTATTGATTAGTGTCACAAGTAGGCTTACATTCACACTGCAATGAAGTGACTGTGGAAATCCAAGTTGCCACACTCTGGCACCTGTTCGGGTACACTGAGGGAGAATTTAGCACGGCCGATGCACCCTAACCAGCACGTCTTTCAGACTGTGGGAGGAAACCGGAGCACCCGGAGGAAACTCACACAGACACGGGGAGAACGTGCAAACTCCACACAGAGAGTGACCCAAGCTGGGAATTGAACCTGGGTCCCTGGCATTGAGGGAGCAGTGCTAACCACTGTGCCGCCCTAAACTAAACTAAAAAAGAAATATAATTAGAATCATAGAATCCTTACCGTGCAGAAGGAGGGCATTCGGCCCATCGAGTCTGCACCGACCACAATCCCAGCCAGGCCCTATTCCGTAACCCCATGTATTTCCCCTGCTAAGTAGTTCCAATTAACAGACCACAGAGTATTTATCACATATTATGATTGGGAAAGAGACTTAACTGGACCTTTGAACAATAATCATCACACAGGATATTTGTTTTGATTACGGGTTAGGCGGATTGGCCATGCTAAATTGCTCCTTGGTGTCAGAAAGACGAGCTAAGGTAAATGCATGGGGTTATGGGGTTAGAGCCTGGATGGGACAGTGGTTAGTGTGGATCTAATGGGCCGAATGGCCTCCCTCCACACTGTAGGATTCTAAGATTATTAGTACACATTATCGGCAGTGTTACTGGTGTCTGATACTCGATTTTTAATGCTAGTCTAGCCTACTTTTGATAAACATGTAATTTAGTTGTGGTGTATTGATTTTGCTTGCCTGATGTAAACAATAGTTGCTTCTTCAAGTCGAATTATGACAGAAGCAGATGAGAGTCCAGAGTCTACCCGTTTATTCCCTGTCTGAATCCAGATCCAAAACATGTGTTTAGTTCCTGTTGCTTTTAATTATACATTTATCTTTCATATATCATACATTATAATCCTTCATTTCGCAAAGGACTTTGTATCAACACAGTAAAGGGTAGTATGAAGAACATTCCCCCTTCCAACCTCCCCCCCGCTCCCATGACGATGAAACAGGAATTAGGAGCACCAGTAGGCAAATTCAGCCCTATGGCTAAGGTCTTGAATAACTTCTTTGTTTCTGTCTTCACGGAGGAGGACGTGAATAATTTGCCGGGTGTTAGCGATGGAAAGGTAGGAATGGAGGGTCTTAATGACATTACTGTTACTAGAGAGGTGGTGCTCGACAGATTGGAGGGGCTGATTGTGGACAAGTCCCCAGGACCGGATGGAATGCATCCGAGGGTTCTGAAAGAAATGGTGGAGGTGATAGTGGATGCCTTGGTGGTTATTTTCCAGATGTCGCTGGATTCCGGGGAAGTGCCGGAAGATTGGAAAACGGCTAATGTTACGCCGTTGTTTAAGAAGGGTGCCAGGCAAAAGGCGGGGAATTATAGGCCGGTTAGTTTAACGTCTGTGGTAGGTAAAATGTTAGAAACCATCATTAAGGAGGAAATAGCGAGGCATCTTGAGGGGAATTGCTTGATAGGGCGGACGCAACACGGTTTCATTAAAGGGAAGTCGTGTCTGACAAATTTACTGGAGTTCTATGAGGATGTGTCGAGGGCAGTGGATGGAGGAGAGCCGGTGGATGTGGTCTTTCTGGATTTTCAGAAGGCGTTTGACAAGGTACCTCACAAGAGGTTATTGCAGAAGGTCAGGGGACATGGAGTTGGGGGTAGGGTGTTAGCGTGGATAGAGGATTGGTTGTCAAATAGGAGGCAGAGAGTGGGGGTCAATGGATGCTATTCGGATTGGCGGTTGGTGACTAGTGGGGTACCCCAGGGGTCGGTGCTGGGGCCTCAGCTATTTACCATTTATATAGATGATCTGGAGGAGGGAACCGAGTGCAGGGTGTCGAAATTTGCTGATGACACCAAGATTGGGGGAAAGGCAAATTGTGCGGAGGGTGTGGAGAGTCTGCAGAAGGATCTAGATAGGCTGGGCGAATGGGCCAGGAAATGGCAAATGGAATTTAATGTTGGCAAGTGTGAGGTGGTCCACTTTGGTAGGAGGAATGGTAGGAAGGACTATTACTTACGGGGCGAAAAACTGCAGCAGGCGACGGTGCAGAGGGACCTCGGGGTCCTTGTGCATGAGTCGCAAAAACCCAGCTTGCAGGTGCAGCAGGTGGTCAGGAAGGCGAATGGGATGCTGGCCTTCATAACAAGGGGGATTGAATATAAAAGTAGGGAGGTCTTGCTGCAGCTGTATAGGGCATTGGTGAGGCCGCAACTGGAGTACTGTGTGCAGTTTTGGGCGCCGCACCTGCGCAAGGATATTTTGGCCCTGGAGGGAGTGCAGAGGAGGTTTACTCGGCTGATACCGGAGTTGAGGGGATTGAGCTATGAGGAGAGGCTGAATAAACTAGGCTTGTACTCGTTAGAGTTTAGAAGAATGAGGGGAGATCTCATTGAGACGTATAAGATGATGAATGGGATGGATAGGATAGAGGTGGAGAGACTCTTCCCGCTCAAAAAAGACAGTAGGACTAGGGGGCACAGCCTCAAGATAAAGGGGGGGGCGGTTTAGAACAGAGTTGAGGAGGAACTTCTTCACTCAAAGGGTGGTGAATCTCTGGAATTCTCTGCCCGTTGAAGTGGTGGAGGCTGCCTCGCTAAATATTTTTAAGAAACGGGTTGATGGGTTTTTGATAAGAGAAGGGATTAAGGGTTATGGGGAGAGGGCGGGAAGGTGGAGCTGAGCCACGACAGATCAGCCATGATCTTATTGAATGGCGGGGCAGGCTCGAAGGGCCAGATGGCCTACTCCTGCTCCTATTTCTTATGTTCTTATGTTCTTATGAATGGCAGAGCAGGTTCGATCAGATCATGGCTGATCTCTCCCTGGTCTCCAATCCACCTCCCCACCTGTTCCCCATATCCCTTTAGCCCCTTTTTAAAATTAGAAATATATCTAGCTTAAATATATCTTAAAACCGTTCAGGTTCCACTGCACTATGGGGCAGCAAGTTCCACAAATTCACGCACACACACAGACCCCCCCTCGCCCCCTCGCGAGAAGTCGTTCCTCCACATCTCAGTTTCAAATCTACCACCTTTCAACCTATACCTGTGACCTCTTGGTTGCTGCAGTCTTGGAGGGCCGAAGGGCCTGTACTGTGCTGTAATGTTCTATGTTCTATTGCTCCACAATGGGAAACATTTGGTCCACATTTACTTTATCAATCCCTTTTAAAATTTTATGTACCTCGATCAGATCCCCTCTCACCCTTTTAAACTCCAGCAAGTGCAAAGTAAAATCTCTACAGGGCGTAAGGAAGCCATTTGGCTCATCAAGTCTGCACTGACCATAATCCCACCCAGACCGTATTCCCATAACCCCTCATATTTACCCTAGCTAGTTCCCTTGACACTAGGGTTAATTTAGCATGGCCAATCAATCTAACCTGCACATCTTTGAACTGTGGGAGAAAACCGGAGCACCCGGAGGAAACCCACGCAGACACTGGGAGAATGTGCAAATTTCACACAGACAGTGACCCGAGGCCAGAATTGAACCTCGGTCCCTGGCACTGTGAAACAGCAATGCTAACCACTGTGCCACCGTGCCAGCCAAATTGTGCCATCATGCCATTTAATCTCTCCTCACATGTCAACCCTTCATCCTCGAATCAATCCAGTGAACCTCCTCTGAACTGTCTCCAATGCCACCACATCCTTCCTCAAATAAGGAGACTAAAACTGGACACAATGCTCCACGCCAAATCATTTCCATGCTTATCGACTCTGCAAACACGTTCATGGTGGCACAGTGGTTAGCACTGCTGTTTCACAGTGCCAGGGACCCAGTTGGTTGATCACCTGTGTGGATGTGCACATTCTCCCCGTGTTTGCATGGGCTTCCTCTGGGCCTACTTGTCCCACGCAGCCGTGAAGAGAATGTTCAAATTCCGCACAGAAGGTGACCTGAGGCCGAAATTGAACCCGGGTTCCTGGCGCTGTGAGGTAGCAGTGCCAACCACTGTGCCACTCCCACTTTATGCACTTCCTGCATTTGCTCATTTTGGGCTTGATGGAGGACCCCATTTGGGGGCAAAATACTTCAACTTCTTCATTTGAAATAGTTAAATAGTGTTAGCACCCATCTGGGTCACAAAACAGTTAAAGTTTATTTAAAAAGTTAAAGTTAATTTATTAGTCACAAGTAAGGCTTACATTAACATTGCAATGAAGTTAGTGTGAAACTCCCATAGTCGCTCTGGAGTCAGATGTAAGGCCAGTCCAGGTAAGGACGGCCGATTTCCTTCCGTAAAGGGCATTAGTGAACCAGATGGATTTTTCCAACAATTGGCAATGGTTTTGTGGTCATCAGTTGATTTTTAATTCTGGATTTTGTTTCATAGAATTCAAATTCCACCATCTGCCGTGCTGGGATTCGAACTCGGATCCCCAGAACATTGGCTGAGTTTTTGGATTAACTGTCTAGCGATAATACCTCACGGCCATTAGCTCCTGAACCTACTTCATTTTAATATAAGGATGGATCTACCTTAAATTAAATTGATCTTTCCCTACACCCTAGCTATAACTGTAAACATTACACTCTGCACCCTCTCCTTTCCTTTTCCCCTAAGTACTCTATGAACGGTGTGCTTCATAGTGCACAAGAAACAACACTTTTCACTGTATAACAATACATGTCACAATATTAAATCAAATCAATGTGGTTGACTCTTAAATATCCTCAAGCATGGTCAATAATCACTGGCCCAGCCAGCGAAGCCCAGATCCCATGAATGAATGAAAAATAAATCTCCCCGAACATTCTTCCTCATCCCCCACCCCCTGCTCTGCTTAAACGAGCTACTTTCATTTAAGTAGTGCCTTACAGTTGCTCATCCTTCAATGAAAGATGCTTGAAATGTTTTCACCATTTATAATACAGGAAATGCAGTAGCCAGTTGGAACAGAGCAATGCATTTATAAATCATAGGATCATAAAACCAATCCCAACAATACAGAAGGAAGCCATTCGGCCCATTCAGCCCGCACCACCAACAATTGCCAGAGAACCGGGTTCCATTCCAGCCTCGGGTCACTGTCTGGGTCGAGTTTGCACATTCTCCCCGTGTCTGTGTGGGTTTTCTCTGGGTGCTCCGGTTTCCTCCCACACTCCAAAGATGCGCAGGTTAGGTTGATTGGCCAGGCTAAGTTGTCCCTTAGTGTCAGGGGGATTAGCAGGATGAATATATTGGGTTACGGGGATGGGGCCTGAGTGGGATTGTGGTTGATGCAGACTCGATAGACCAAATGGCCTCCTTCTGCACTGTTGGGGTTCTACGGTTCTATGAATCCCACTCAGGCCCTATCCCTGTAACTCCATGTATTTACCCTGCTAATCCTCCTGACATGGAGGGGCAATTTAAGCATGACCAACCCACCTCTCCTGCATGGGCAGTACACAGTGGTTAGCAGTGCCATCTCACAGCTCTAGAGACCTGGGTTCGATTCCCAGCTTGGGTCACTGCCTGTTCATATCTGCGTGGGATTCCTCCGGGTTCTGCGGTTTCCTCCCACAGTCCAAAGACGTGCTGGTTAGGTGCAATTGGCCATGCTAAATTCTCCCTCAGTGTACCCAAACAGGCACCAGAGTGTGGCGATTAGCAGATTTTTCACAGTAACTTCATCACAGTGTTAATGTAAGCCTACTTATGACTAATAAATAAATGAACTTTAGTTGCCTAAGGTCAGTTGAGAGTCAACCACATTACTGTGGCTCCGGAGTCACGTAGGCCAGACATTTCCTTCCCCAAATGACATTAGCAAACCCGATGTGTTTTTCCGACAACCAACAATGGTTTCATGGTCATCAGTAGATTCTTAATTCCAGATTTTTAAAAATAGAATTCAAATTCCACCATCTGAGGTGGTGGGATTTGAACCCGGGTCCCCAGAACATTAGCTAAATTACTGGATTAATAATCTAGCAATAATACCACTAGGCCATTGGCTCCTAGGAGAGTCATCAGGACCATGGCAGGCAAACATCATTGTTAAAACGTTTCACGTGAGCATTTTGATTATATAGGTGATGATATGTAAAACTGGAATGTGGCTGTTTAGGACCTCAGGATTCCTTGTTTAGGCTGAGCTGCCCTGTGGAGGATGCATGTGCGTCTCACAGATGAAGTTGAAACTCTTGCAGTGGCTGGAAGGCATTACCTGGAAGCAGTGTCTGAGAATGTGACCTGCATGACCTGTGACTCACCTTCCTCGATGTCGATCATACTGCCTTGCAGAGAAAATGAGCAGTTGCCACACATCTGCAATTAATGAAATCACTGTTCAATTGCATTCAGGCTGTAGACAGGAGTATGGTGGCAATGCATCCCGCGCATTTAGTTGTGCTGCACTCCCCTGCAACATGAGGTTCAATCCTGCATTAGTTATCTAGTGCACAGCTAATTAGGGCAGCATGGTGGCACAGTGGTTAGCCCTGCTGCCTCACAGCGCCAGGGACCCAGGTTCATTTCTTGACTTGATTCACTGTCTGTGTGGAGCCTGCACATTCTCCCCGCTGTCTGCATGGGTCCCCTCCAGGTACTCCAGTTTCCTCCCATAGTCCAAAGATGTGCGGGTTAGATGGATTGGCTGTGCTAAATTGTCCCTTAGTGTCAGGGAGACTAGCTAGGGTAAAATGCATAGGGTTATGGGGATAGGGCCTGTTTGGGATTGTGGTAGGTGCAGACTCGATGGGCTGAATGGTCTCCTTCTACACGGTAGGAATTTAGGATTCTATAATGGCTGCTCATTAGAGATAGTGAGGGGCTGGGAGAGACACATAGACATAGAGTTACACAGTGAAGAAGAAGGCCATTTGGCACATCGAGTCTGTACTGACCACAATCCCACCCAGGCCCTAACCCCATAACTCCATTCATTTACCCTAGCTAGTCCCCCAGACACTAAGGGTCAATTTAGCATGACCTGTAAAATTCAACACTGCATTCTACACTTCTGCACTGTATAACTCTCTGTCTATGCACCCACCCACCCACCATCGCCAATGAGCAGCCATTGTAGAATCCTAAAATCCTACAGTGTCGAAGGAGGCCATTTGGCCCATCGAGTCTGCACCACCCATAATCCTATGCGTTTTATCCTAGCTAGTCTCCCTGACACTAAGGGACAATTTAGCATGGCCAATCCACCTAACCCACACATCTTTGGACTGTGGGAGGAAACCCACACAGACAGGGAGAATGTGCAAACTCTGCACAGACAGTGACCCAAGGCCAGAATTGAACCTGAGCCCCAGGCACTGTGAGGCAGCAATACTAACCAATGTGCCACCATGCTACCGAGGAGTGATGGAACTTTGGAAGCAAGTCATACTCTCTGACTAACTTGATCATTCTATCTCTGAGCACAGTGATTAATTAGCCAAGAAGGGAATTTAGAAGCTAACGCCTTCATAAGGCTTTGATTTGATTTATTATTTCACATGTATTAGTATACAGTGAACAAAGCATTGTTCCTTGCGCATTATGCAGACAAAGCATATCGCTCATAGAGTATGTAGGGGAGGAGGAAAGGAGAGGGTGCAGAATGTAGTTAAAGTTTATTTATTAGTCGGCTTACATTAACACTGCAATGAATGTAGTGTGAAAATATAGTGTTACAGTCATAGCTAGGATACACAGAAAGATCAGCCTAATATGTGGTAGGTTCATTCAAAAGTCTGATGGCAGCAGGGAAGAAGCTTTGACAAAGAGTCATCTTGATTTGAAATGTTAGCTCGTTTCTCTCCTTACAGATACTGCCAGACCAGGTGAGATTTTCTCTTTTGGTTTATGTCTGGGGTGCGTGAGGGTCCTTGATTATTGCTGGCTGCATTTCCGAGGCAGCGGGAAGTGTAGACAGAGTCAATGAACGGGAGGTTGGTTTGCATGATGTACTGGGCTACGTTGACAACACTTTGTAGCTTCTCACAATTTTGATCAGGGCATGAGCCATACCAAGCTGTGATACATCCTGATAGGATGCTTTCTGTGATGCATCTGTAAAAGGGGCTAAGATTTCTTCTGTTCCACTCTAGGGAAGTCTCTAGCCAAAGCCCTCATAACAGTTGTGATTGAACAAGCGCAATAATACCAACGATACAGAGTAAATAAACTTTGGGTTTTATTTGATGCTCCCCAAGTCCGGTATCTATCCATTAACATCTAAACTTCCTGGATGTAGGTAAACCAAATGTCACTGTATACAACAAAGCTTTCCGTATTAGTTGAGAGGAATTCTATGTCAATTATAACCAGACTTTGAATTGGAATCACAGAGTCCCCACAGTGCAGAAGGAGGGCATTCAGCCCACTGAGCCTGTCTGTCTTGACAACAATCCCACCCAAACCCTATTCCCATGTATTTACCCTACTAGTCTCCCGGACACTCAGGGGCAATTTAGCATGGCCAATCCACCTAACTGGCACATCTTTGGAGTGTGGGAGGAAACCAGATACCTGGGGGAAACCCACATAGACACAGGAAAATTGTGCAAACTCCACACAATCACCTGAGGTTGGAATTGAACCCAGGTCCCTAGGCACTATGAAGCAGCAGTGCTAACCACTGTGCCACTGCGCCGCCCTTTCTCCCTTAAGATTTCCACAATTCTAGCCTGGCAAAAAAAAACCTTCATTCCAATTATTGAAAACACATCCCTAAAGGACATTAGTAAGCCAATGGGTTTTTGCAATGATTGGAGATGGTTTCATGATTACAATTATTAAGAGTAGCTTTATATTCCAGATTGATTGACCAAATTCTACCTGCTGCCCTGATGGGATTTGATCATAGAACTCTACAGTGCAGAAAGAGGCCCTTCGGCCCATCGAGTCTGCACCAAACATAATCCCACCCAGGCCCTACGCCCATATCCCTATATATTATACCCACTAATCCCTCTAATCTCCGCTACGCTGGATACTAAGAGGCAATTTCTTAGCATGGCCAATCAACTTAACCAGCACATCTTTGGACTGTGGGAGGAAACCCATGCAGACACAAGGAGAACGTGAAAACTCCACACAGATAGTGACCCGAGCCAAGAATCGAACCCAGGACCCTGGAGCTGTGAAGCAGCAGTGCTAACCACTGTGCTACCGTGTTGCCCCATGTCCCATTTGAACCCATGTCCGCAGAGTATTAGGTCTCTGGGTTATCAGTCCTGTCTCTACCCGCTCCCCAATTTTGAACCACCTGTCGGCAGCCTCCTGAAGGTTATATATTATGATTGTCTCTCTCATACCTGAAAACTATGTGCTAGAAGGAGGCCCTTCAGCCTGTCCTGTCCCTGCAAGCTCAGCTCACCTACAGGCTGTTGATCAGATTCAACCTCAAAATCAGGGGACTGAATTATAATTTATTCAAGAGATGTTCAAATCTTCTCCGTGCACCAGAATACTAACAAGTCAACAGAAAAAGATTTTTGGATTAATATGATCAAATAATTCACTCACCTGAAAGAAGTGGTGTTTATTTTGTGAGGTGGGTGTGGAATTAAATAATGAGGGAGCATTGGAGACCATCATTCTGTCTGTGGTGACTGACTGTTGGTGTGAGGTGGTAAATACTGGGATCACTGTGTCAGGGGGTGGGGAACATTGAGACCAGTGTGTCTAGGGAGGTGGGGCAGAATACTGGGACCACTGTGTCAGGGGGTGGGGAACATTGAGACCAGTGTGTCTAGGGAGGTGGGGACAGAACACTGGGACCACTGTGTCAGGGGGTGGGGAACATTGAGACCAGTGTGTCTAGGGAGGTGGGGACAGAACACTGGGACCACTGTGTCAGGGGTGGGGAACATTGAGACCAGTGTGTCTGAGGAGGTGGGGACAGAACACTGGGACCACTGTGTCAGGGGGTGGGGAACATTGAGACCAGTGTGTCTGAGGAGGTGGGGACAGAACACTGGGACCACTGTGTCAGGGGGTGGGGAACATTGAGACCAGTGTGTCTGAGGAGGTGGGGACAGAACACTGGGACCACTGTGTCAGGGGTGGGGAACATTGAGACCAGTGTGTCTAGGGAGGTGGGGCAGAATACTGGGACCACTGAGTCGGAGGGGGGGATGAAATGACACTTGGACTGTTGCATCCTTTCCTTCTCCCCTATGGGCTGCACAATGGCACAGTGGTTAGCACTGCTGCCTCACAGCGCCGGGGACCCAGGTTCAGTTCCAGCCTAGGGTCACCGTCTGTGTGGAGTTTGCATGTTCTCCCCGTGTCTGTGTGAGTTTCCTTCAGGTGCTCCGGTTCCCCCCCACAGCCCAAAGACGTGTGTACAAGTTGGGTTGATTGGCTATGCTAAATTTCCCCTAGCATGTGGGGGATGTATAAATGTATGTAGTTACAGGAATAGGGCATGAGTGGGATTGTGGTTGGTACAGACTCGATGGGCCAAAAGGCCTCCTTCTGTACTGTAGGTACTCTTCTGTGTAATCTATGAATGATATGCTTTGTATAGCGTGCAAGAAACTATACTTTTCACTGTACACTAATACACATGACAATAATAAATCACATCAAATCGCTTTGTCGTCGTGATAGGGTTTGGAAGTAAGCAATAAATCAAATCACTGTGCTCAAGAGGGTGGGAACTGAGAGCAGTGCATCGAGGAGCTCGCTGGGATTACTCTGCCGGGGTGGAGGCATTGGGACCACTGTAAATGGGATATATTGGGACCACCATAATGGGGGAGACCCTGGGACCACTGTGTCAGGTCAGGGGAGCAGTAGCACCACTGTGTCAAGGAGGTGGGGGGAAGGACATTGGGACCATTGTGTTGGGGGGAGGGTATGGGACACTAGTTTGATAGAAGGGAAGGAATGTGACACAGATACCACTATGTGTGTGTGTTGGCAAGGGTTGGGGGGGTGGATTGGGTCACTAGGATGCTTTTGTTGGGGGAGAATGGGACTCTGGCACCACTGTGTGTATGGGGCGGGGGTAATGAGGACATTGGAACCACTGTATGGAGGGTGGAATGGGACACTGGGACCACTAACGTGGGGGGGGGGGGAGGGAATGGGACACTGGGATCACTAATGTGGGGAAGAGAATGGGACACTGGGATCACTGTATGTGGGGAGGGGGGCATGGAGGAATGGGACAGTGTATGTAGGAGGTGGAATGGGACACTGGGGCCCAGTAGGTGGGTGCGGGGGGGAGGGAAATGGGACACTGGGACCAATGTGTGGGGAAGGGGGAATAGGACTCTGGAACCACTGTGTGTGGGGGGTGGATGAGACACGGGGACCACTGTGTGTGTGTATGTGTGTGTGTGATAGGGGGTGGGTGGGTGGATGAGATACTGGGACCACTTTGTGTGTGGGGGGGGGGATGGTGGAGAAACTGGGACAACTGTGTGTGTGTGGGGGGGGGGGGGGAAGGGGGCAGGTGGGTGATACTGGGACCACTATATGGGGGGTGGGGAAACTGGGACCACTATATGTGTGTGTGTGTCTGGGAAAGCGGGGAGGGGGTGTGGGGTGATACCGGGACGGCTGTGTTATCAGCAGAGATAAATGTCGCCATCCAAGTCAGTTATAACTCAGTGAATATATACGAGCCATTGACACGCACATGAGTTTGGAGCACAGCCGCACTGACTGGATGTTTGCACCCAGGATTATTGATTCCCCTGAACTGACACAAAGAGGTCTGATTGTTTAAACACTTCCTTCCTGTATTTTAATACCCAGAGCACAAACAAATCAAGTTTTTTTTGTTGTTTTTTTTAAAAGAAAGAGTTGAGCCAAATAGTTTAATGCTGTGGAGCCTTAAGTAAACTTGCACAGCTGTAGGGTATCGAGTATGCGGTACTCGCCTTCTGCATAATTTACAGCTGAGTTGTCCGGGAGGGAGAGAACAGCGAAGGAGCTCCCAGCCATTGCCTCACTGCAATCTTAGCCCCGAGCACTTCTTAGACAGCCTTGCGTGCGGAAAGGTTATCTTTCTTAATCTCTTCCCCAGGACAAGAAGTCAGGTGTCTGAAAGGGGGAAGCTGCCTTCTGATTTATTGTTTATTGGCACCGCAGTCTCAGAACTTGCAGAGGAGTCTCACACCGTCTCATTAACTACAAAGGCACTGAAATCTCCAATTATATATCCTGGGAGACTTTTTTTGAAAAACCTAGAAGGGACACAGCTTATTTTCTCTATCTCCTTAATAGGTTTTAACAAGCCCTACCCGGCAGAAAATCATCCCTCCCCAGTTCCCCATCTGAGATGGGCTAGAATTTTCCAATTATAATTTTAAAAATGCACTATAAATAGGATAATAATCCATCCAGCTCTCCCTACATTAAATAAGTTAATAACCTTCAGTTATTTAGTGGTGATGATCACCTGCAGTTTTAAAGTTTATTTATGAGTGTGAACAGGAGGCTCACCTTAACACTGCAGTGAAGTTACTGTGAAAACCCCCCTAGTCGCCACACTCCAGCCCCAGCTCGGGTACACTGAGGGAAACTTTAGCACCTAACCGGCACACCTTTCAGACTGTGGGAAGAAACCCACACAGACGTGGGGAGGACGTGCAGACGCCACACAGACAGTGACCCAAGCTGGGAATCGAACCCGGGTCCCTAGTGCAGTGACGCAGCAGCGCTAACTACTGTGCTGCCCTTATAACTATAATACACGTGGGGACGGCTGCACTGTGGCAGGTTTGAGGGGTAAACTGAAATAAGAGGCGGAAAAATGTTGGCTGAACTCTGCAGCGTCTGCAGAGAGAGAAAAATAGTCCAGAATTAACATGTCAACCCTTCTACAGAACTGGGACACCTGTGTCCTTCCTTTCTCCACTGTGTACTCTATGAACGGTATACCTTTTCTGTATATTAAACATAGAAGTTAGAAACAGGAGTAGAATCGTAGAGTCCCGACAGTGCAGAAGGAGGCCATTCAGCCCATTGAACCTGCACCGTCAACAACCCCGCCCAGGTCCTTTTCCCATAATTCCACATATTTACTCTGCTAATCCCTTGATACTAAGGGGCAATTTAACACCTAACCCGCACATCTTTGGAGGAAACCAGAACACCCAGCGGAAACCCACGCAGAGATGGGGAGAATGTGCAAAGACCGTGACCCGAGGCTGGAATTGAATCTGTGTCCTTGGCGCTGTGATGCAGCAGTGCTACCCACTGTGCCACCGTGCTGTCCCATTTGGCCCTTCAAGCCTGCTCCACCATTCATTTTGATCGTGGCTGATAGTCAAATTCAACATCCTGATCCCCCTTTCCCCTCTCCCCATATCCCTTGATTCCTTTCGCCCCAAGAGTATGTCTAATTTCTCCTTGAACTCACACAACATTTTGGCCTCAACTACTTTCTGTGGGAGGGAATTTCACACATTCACCACCCTCTGGGTGAAGAAATTTCTCCTCACCTCAGTTCTAAAAAGTTTACCCTTTATCATCAAACTATAACTCCTAGTTCTGGACTCCCCCAAGATCAAGAAACAATACTCTTCACCGTATCCCAATATGTGTGACAATAATTAATCAAATCAAATAGTAAACTGATCTTTGGACTGTGGGAGGAAACCCAGGCAGACATGGAGAGAATGTGCAAACTCCGCACAGTGACCCAAGGCCGGGAATCGAATCCAGGTCCCTGGGGCTGTGAAGCAGCAGAGCTAACCACTGTGTTACCGTGCCACCCATTCTCTCCTTTGTACTCCATATAGTGTGCAGGGACCAACACTTTTCACTGTATCCCAATATGTGACAATAATAAATCAAATCAAATATTAAACTGATCTTTCTCTGCTCCCTAGCTGTGAGCGTAATACTACGTTTTGCACCCCCTCCTTTCCTTCTCACCTATGCACTCTGTGAATGGTATGCTTTGCCTGTATTGCATTCAAAAACCAAACTGTTCACTGCATCCCAATACACGTGACAATAAAATCAAATCAAATATCTGATCACTGGCATATTCAGGATCTATTCTGGCATATAATGACTATTGATTTGATTTGTCACATATATTGGGTACAGTGAAAAATACTGTTTCTTGTGCTATACAGACAAAGCATACTGTTCATAGAGTAAAGGAGAGCATGCAGAATTTAGTGTTACAGTCACAGCTAGGGCGTAGAGAAAGATCAGAGCTGTGAAATTCCCTGTATTATCTTGAAGGGGTTTTTGTTTGGACACTGAGGTGGGAGCTGGTCTCTTTAATGTTGCTCCTGAGCAATTAATCATGTTTTGGCAGCAATCTAGCGTGCAGCCTCGGTGTTGTCTGACTGATTACCCGGAGGCAGAGCATCAGGAATCCAAATAGCCAGAGCTTATCCCTGGCCAAGGGTAGTAATTGGAGAGCTGGGTGGTAGTTGTGAAGAATGTGGTTTAAGAAAAAAGCCCAGAGGTCACCAGTCTGGAGTTGTGCAGCATTTTGTTTTGTTGTTGCTGAGATAGCGCTGCTACCTCACGGTGCCAGATACACGGGTTTGATTCCCAGCTGGGGTCAGTGTCAGTGCAGAGTCTTCACATTCTCCCCTGTGTCTGCATGGGTTTCCTCTGAGTGCTCCGGTTTCCTCCCATAGTCTGAAAGACGTGCTGGTTAGGTGCATTGGTCATGCTAAATTCTCCCTCAGTTAAAGTTTATTTGTTAGTCACAAGTAGGCTAATATTAACACTGCAATGAAGTTACTGTGAAAATCCCCTAGTCGCCACACTCCGGCGCCTGTTCGGGTACACTGAGGGAGAATTTAGCACGGCCAATGCACCTAACCAGCGTGTCTTTTGGACTGTGGGAGGAACTCGGAGCACTTGGATGAAACCCACACAGACACAGGGAGAATGTGCAAACTCCACACAGTGACCCAAGCTGGAAATCACACTCACATACATGCACTCATACATACACATATCACACTCATTCACACACGCGCGCACACACACAATCACAATCACTCAAACTCCCACACACACTCAAATACATGGAGACACACTCACACACACAAACTCACAGACACACTTTCTCACACACACATACACTCACTCACTCAGAAACACACACACTCACACACATTCACACTCACACACACATTCACACTCACACACACATTCACACGTGCTCACACACACATGCTCACACATTCACACACACACACATGCTCACACACACACATTCACACAAGCTGTGTCTCTCACACATACGAACACACTCGCACACATTCACATGCAGTCACACACACACAAACACACATACACGAACACACACTTGCAATCGCAAGTTAATAGGGTGAAGAAGAATTCGGAAATCCTAATTCAATCATTGCTGCTAGACATAGAACATAGAACATAGAACACTACAGCACAAACAGGCCCTTCGGCCCACGAGTTGCGCCGATCACATCAACACCTACCAACCTACAGACCTATCTATAACCCTCAATCTCATTAAACCCCATATACTCATCTAGAAGTCTTTTAAAAGACCCCAGCGAGTTTGCCTCCACAACCACTGATGGTAGCCGATTCCATTCACTCACCACCCTCTGAGTGAAAAACTTACCCCTAACATCACTTCTGAACTTCCCTCCCTGTACCTTAAATCTGTGTCCTCTCATAGCAACCATTTCAACCCGGGGAAATAGCCTCTGAGAGTCCACCCTATCTATTCCTCTCAACATTTTGTAAACTTCAATCAGGTCGCCTCTCAACCTTCGCCTCTCCAGGGAAAAGAGTCCCAGCTCCCTCAACCTATCTTCATAAGGCATGCCTCCCAGTCCAGGCAACATCCTTGTAAATCTCCTCTGTACCCTCTCAATAGCTTCTACATCTTTCCTACAGTGAGGCGACCAGAACTGCGCACAATACTCTAAATGAGGCCTGACAAGGGTCTTATAAAGTTGCAGCATTACCTCCTGACTCCTAAACTCAATCCCTCGATTAATGAAGGCCAGTACACCATATGCCTTCTTGACCACCTCCTCCACCTGCGAGGCCGATTTAAGAGTCCTGTGGACCCGGACCCCGAGATCCTTCTGCTCTTCAACACTACTCAGACTTCTGCCCTTGATAGTGTACTCGTTCATCCCGTTGGTTCTGCCAAAATGGACGACTACACATTTATCCGCGTTGAAGTCCATCTGCCACTTCTCCGCCCATTCCTGCATCCTATCTATGTCCTGCTGCAACTTTTGCCATCCTTCCAGACCATCCACAACACCACCGACCTTAGTGTCATCAGCGAACTTACTTACCCATCCCTCCACTTCCTCATCCAGGTCATTTATGAAAATGACAAACAACAAGGGTCCCAGAACAGATCCTTGAGGCACCCCACTGGTGACTGACCTCCATTCCGAAAAAGCCCCATCCACAACCACTCTCTGCCTTCTGCAGGCAAGCCAGTTCTGGATCCACATATACACTATGAATTACTTTTATCCTTGTGATGTGTTTGGCTGCTTTCCAAATCACTTCAGAAATTACACAAAAATGTCAATGTTTTCTGGAGAGGGAGGGGGAGAGGGAGGGGGAGAGGGAGGGGGAGAGGGAGGAGGCGTGTTGACCTGCTCCCCATTCAGTTTGATCACCAAGGTGGTAGTGTTCAATAGCCACAGAATGCACAGGAGGAATGAATGTGATGTGCACAGCAAGATTCCACAAAATGCACCTTGGTGGTTCCAGTTTGTCAGCAGAGGGGATCCTGTCATATCGACAGTGGCTGCGCTGGATTGTTAACTAAACGTCTTAACTCACAGTGGCCTACTCTGAATCAGGGTGGCAGTCTCAGGCATGTGAGGTTGAGTCTCCCAACTGCAATCTTGCCTGGCAGACTATGATGTGACAGAATTCAGTGTGTGACTGAGCCAGACGAGAGATCACTCCCAAATCAGCCATCATCACCCCTCTCCTCCTTGGAACCCACAGTCCTTGCAAACTCCCAGCCCACTTCCAGCACCCCCCCATCTGCTCCAAACTCCATTTCGGGGGGCAGTTGAGAATCAAGCACATTGCCGTGGCTCTGGAGTAACACCTCTACTTTCTTAGAAGGCTAAGGAAATTTGGCATGTCTGCTACAACTCTCACCAACTTTTACAGATGCACCATAGAAAGCATTCTTTCTGGTTGTATCACAGCTTGGTCTGGGCTCCTGCTTTGCCCAAGACCGCAAGGATCTACAAAGGGTCCTGAAGAAGATCAGTCTATCATGCAAACCAACCTCCCATCTATTGACTCCGTCTACACTTCCCGCTGCCTCAGAAAAGCAGCCAGTATAATCAAGGACCCCACACACCCCAGACATTCTCTCTTACACCTTCTTCCGGTAGGAAAAAGATGCAAAAGTCTGGGGTCACGTACCAACCGACTCAAGAAAAGCTTCTTCCCTGATGGCATGCAGTGTATCCGAACAGGCAACGGGGAGATTTTCACAGTAACTTCATTGCAGTGTTAATGTAAGCCGACTTGTGACACTAATGAATAAACTTTTTAAAAAAAACTTGAACAGTGGGACAGCTCACCAAGGCTCCCTCAGCAGCGCCTTCCAAATCCCAAATGCCGAGAAGAACAAGGTTATCAGATACGTGGGAACACCACCATTGGCAAGTTCCCCCTCCAAGCCACTCACCACCTTGACTGAAAAATATGTCTCCATTCCTTCACTATGTTGAAGTCTTGGAACTGCATTCCTAACAGCACTGTGGGTGTGCCTACACGTCATGATGTGGGTATGCCAGCGTTGGACTGGCGTAAACACAGTAAAAAGTCTGACAACACCAGGTTTTAGTCCAACCGATTTATTTGATAATATCCTCACAAGCTTTCGAGGGGGCTGCCTCTTCGTCAGGAGAACTCTCCATTCACCTGACGAAGAGGCAGCCCCCTCGAAAGCTTGTGAGAATATTATCAAATAAATCGGTTGGACTAAAACCTGGTGTTGTCAGACTTTTTACGGTGTGCCTACACCACATGGACTTCAACGGTTCAAGGAGATGACTTACCACCACCTTCTCGAGGGCAGTTAGGGATAGGTATAAATACTGACCTAGCCAGTGACTCTTATTAAGTTTAAAAAAAAGTTAGGAATGGATAAAGAGCGATGGGCTCCAGCAAACCTTCACAACCGATGAAGGAATTCATTCAATAATCAGCAGAGGGAAATCCCTGGGTTTGGATACATTGAAAGGGTAGTTCTATAACTTGGCTACATTTGGCTAAGCAGTCTGAGGTTTGGCAAAACTGGGAGATGGAATGTGGGATTTGACAGAGTTTCTGGAGCGTAGTGAGGGATCTAAAGTGCCTGGCAGCCACAGTTCAATGAGGGAAATGTAAATGTTTCACGATCGGTTCCTCATTTTGTTTTAGTGCACGAATTCCATTCAATCCATCACTTTAAATATTACTGAGCCTTCTCAATGCTTGCAAATTTGTTACACGTTATCTGGCACACTCATTGTGCAAGTTTCTAAACTTGGACTTCAGGGAATATTTACTTCAAAATAGTTTCAAAGTTCAAAATTCTTTTGTTTTCAGGTGCGTAATTCCCTGAAAACCTTGCCTGAAATAAGCCAGATTCTGTGACCCAAGTGTGAAGGTGAGGGAGCAATGAAGAACCTGTGCCAAAACTGTGCATCTGTGAACAATCAAAATGAATTACTTGAATCTGACTGTAAACAAATCCAAAAATGGTACTACCTCTCAGCACCAGTTTGGAAATCATTTGGGAGGTCAGAGGGGACAGGGGAAACAAGGAGGCTCATTCCGCTCCCGTTTCTCCCCTTTATAAAGTTTTATAAACTTGAGGTCGGCCAAAACTTGCACCATCACCCCCCGACATAGAATCATAGAATCCCCACAGTGCAGAAGGAGGCCATTTGGTCCATCGAGTCTACGCTGAACACAATCCTGCCCAGACCCTGTCCCCGTAACCCCATGTATTTATCCAAGCTAGTCCCCCTGACAGTCAGGGTCAATTTAGCATGGCCAATCCACCTAACTCCTTGCGAACTCACATTGCCTCCCTTTTAAACATTGCCCCAATTTAAATATTTAAAGGTTTACCAGGCTGATTCCAGGGATGGTGGGACTGATGTACGAGGAGAGATTGACTAGGTTAGGATTATTTTCGCTGGAGTTTATAAGAGACTTATAAAATTCTAACAGGACTAGACAGGGTGGATGCAGGAAGGATGTTCCTGATGGTGGGGGAGTCCAGAACCAGGGGTCACAGTCTGAGGATTCAGGATAGACCACTTAGGACGGAGGTGAGGAGACATTTCTTCACCCAAAGAGTAGTGAGCCTGTAGAATGCATTCCCACAGGAAGTAGTTGATGCCAAAACATTAAATGTTTTCAAGAGGAGGTTGGATATAGCAGTTGAAGCGAATGGGATCAAAGATTATGGGGAGAAAGTAGGATCAGGATTGAGTTGGACGATCAGCCATGATCGTGATGAATGGCGGACTAGGCTCGAAGGGCCAAATGGCCTCCTCCTGCTCCTATCTTCTATGTTTCAATTCTCGTACTTACTTTCAAACCATTACATGACCTCTCTGTCCTCTATCTCTGCAATCTCCTCCACCTTGCTCGCCCCCCCCCACGTTCTCCCTATGTCTGTGTGGGTTTCCTCCGGGTGAAAAATAGAAACACAGAAAGTAGAAGCAGGTCCTTTCGGTCCTTCAAGCCTGCTCTGGCATTCATCACAATCATAGCTGATCATCGAATTCAACATCTGGACTCGCCCCCTCCCCCCCATATTCCTTGTCCCTTTAACCCCAAGAGCAATATCTAATTTCTTCTTGAAATCACACAATGTTTTGGCCTCAACTACATTCTGTGGTAAGTAAATTCCACACATTCACCACCCTCTGGGTGAAGAAATTTCTCCTCACCTCAGTTCTAAAAGATTTACCCCTTATCCTCAAACTATGACCCCTTAGTTCTGGTTTCCTCCCACAGTCTGAAAGACATGCTGGTTAGGTTCATCGGTCATGCTAAATTCTCCCTCAGTGAACCCAAACAGGCTCTACCCACTAGGGGATTTTCAAAGTAACTTCATTGCAGTGTGAATGTAAGCTTACTTGTGACTAATAAATAAACGTTCAACCACATTAGTGAACCAGATGGCTTTTCTTACAGCGATCAGCAATGATCAGCGTTAGATTTTAATTCCAGATTTTTTATTGAATTCAAATTTCACCATCCACCGAGGTGGGTTATGAAACGGGGTCCCCTGATCGGTTTCTGGATTACTAGTCCAGTGACAATACCACCATGCCACCGCCTCCTCATCATAAGTCATGATTGGTAATGGACAATTAGACAACTAACTGGAGGAGGTGACTCTACATGCTCAATGATGGAGGAGCCCAGCATATCAGTGCTAAAGAAACCCATGTGTCTGCGTGGGTTTCCTCCGGGTGCTCCGGTTTCCTCCCACAGCCCAAAAGACGTGCTGGTTAGGGTGCATTGGCCGTGCTAAATTCTCCCTCAGTGACCCTGAACAGAGTGCGGCCACTAGGGGATTTTCACAGTGACTTTATTGCAGTGTGAATGTTAGCCTTCTCGTAACACTAATAAATAAACTTTCAAACAGTTCATTTTACTTCAAGTGGGAAAAACTCCCTCAGTTTTTCTTTCGTAACTAAAGTGTCTCATGTCTGGAATCACTCTTGTTAATCTGTTCTCCGTACTCTCCACAACATTTTAGCTAAGGTCAGGCACCTAAAAGTGGAGCACAGTATTCTCACTGTAACATAACCAATGATTTCTTGAGGTTTATTATTAAGGCTCTGGTTTTGCAGACATTTATAAAAACCACTATTGCATATCCAATTTTTTCACATCCATCAACTTGTCCTCTCACTTGTAAAAGATTTTGTGTCAAAATCTCTCTGATTTCCGACACCTTTTAGTGGTATCTTTTAGTATGTGGGTCCTCTTGAAATGCATTACTTTGTAGTTCTCTGCGTTAAAATCAAAGAACCCCTACAGTGCAGAAAGAGACCATTCAGCCCACTGAGTCTGCACCAACCACAATCCCACCTAGTCCCTATGCCCATAACCCCATGCATTTACCCGAGTTAGTCTCCCTGAAGGGGCAATTTAGCATTACCAATCCACCTAACCTGCAAAAGGCAACACAGTGGCTTAATGGTGCCTCACAGTGCCAGGGACCTGGGTTCAATTCCCAGCGTTAGGTCACTGTCTGTGCGGAGTTTGGGTTTCCTCGGTGTGCTCTGGTTTCCTCCCACAGTCCAAAATTGTGCGGATCAGGTGGATTGGCCATGATAAATTGCCCCTTAGTGTCAGGGGGAAGTAGCTAAGGTAAATGCATGGGTGATGGGGACAGGGTCTAGTTGAGATTGTGGTCAGTGCAGATGCGCCAACTGACCTCCTTCTGCACTGCAGGGATTCTATGATTTTTGGACTATGGGAGGAAACTGGAGCATCCGGTGGAAACCCACACAGACGGGTTGAACGTGCAAATTTCATATAGAAAGTGACCCAAACCGGGAATCAAACCCAATTCCCTGGCACTGTGAGGCAGCAGTGCTCAGCACTGTGCTACCATACCACCCAGTTGGGGTTTGAATAGTGGGCAGTGCTGCCACATATTGAATTTAAGAAGTCACACAACTTTGATCTCCAATGTAGGTGGCGCAATTGCTCATAATGTCACCTCCCTCCTTCACCCAGGAAGGTACTATACCCAGGCCCTCAATCACTGCCTGTCTCCCTGCAATAGCTGCCATTGTACCTGTTCTGCTGTGATATTTCCTGGTGTGATGGACCTTTAACTTCTACCTGTCTGATCCACTAACCTTTCTATGCCATGATCTTGCTTGTTCCATTCCAAAGGCCAGATGGTAGAACTGGAGCCAAACATTACACACTCTTCAATTTATTTACGGAGTTGCATGCTACAAGCATGTACTTCCAACCCTAATGAACAATTCTCGCCTGTGTTCATTTATTGGATTCAAGTGGTGCCCCACATAATGCCCACCACCTGCTTGAAATGAAATGCAATTAACTTCGCAGATAGTGCACAATAGCTAGTTTGACTTAACGGAGGCACAGTGGTTCGCATTGCTGCCTCACAGTGCCAGGGATCCGGGTGACCGTCTGTGTGGAGTTTGCATATTCTCCCTGCGTCTGCATGACTTTCGTCCGGGTGCTCCGGTTTCCTCCCACAGTCCGAAGATGTGTGGATTAGGTAGATTGACCATGAGAAATTGCCCCTTAGTGTGCAAAGATGTGTAGGTTAGGTGGATTGGCCGTGCTAAATTGCCCCTTAGTGTCCAAAATATGCAGGTTAGGTGGATTGACCATGCTAAATTGTCCCTTAGTGTCCAAAGATGTGTGGGTTAGGTGGATTGGCCATTCTAAATCTCCCCTTAGTGACATGGGGATTAACAGTTTAAACACATGGGGTTATGGGGATGGGGCCAGGGTGGGATTGTTGTTGGTGTGGGATCGATGGGCCGAATGGTCTCTTTCTGCACTGTGGGGATTCTATGATTCTATCCAACACCTGATGCGATGCACCTTCTGCTATAACGCTGACTGTTCCACTCTAATAATTCTCACTCATTCAGAATCAAATTAAATAAGCTGCGCAAAAAACTTCAGTCAGTGTGTGGCATAAACAAAGGATTCTGTGGTTTGCTGAAAGAATAATCTCTGAATGAGTCACCAACACAGCACTCGATTCTTCAGTAACATCTCACCATCACTCATGATCTATTTCATTGGAAACCACTATAAGTTGTGATGCATCCATTAGTGAACCAAGAGGAAACAGGGGACAGTGTACTGTATTGAGCTGGCTGCCTTGATTTTCACTTGTAACCTTTTATCCAAGTCTCATTGTAAATTCTGCAGGTCTTTCTAAGACAGAAGCAATAGCTTGAACTTTCGGAATCATTCTCTTATCCAAGCCTCCTGTGAGGGCACAGCCTCAGACTAAAGTCACGACCCTTTAGAACTGAGATGAAGAGGAATTTCTTCAGCCAGAGGATGGTGAATCTGTGGAACTCATTGCCGCAGAAGGCTGTGGAGGTCATTGAGCGTATTTAAGACAGAGATAGACAGGTTCTTGATTGGTAAGGGGGTCAAAGGTTCGGCAGAAAACATAGAAATGAGAAATAGGAGTAGGCCATTTGGCCCTTTGAGCCTGCTCTGCCATTCATTTTGATCATGACTGATCATCAAATTCAATATCCTGATCCCCCCCTTTCCTCCATATCCCTTGCTCCCTTTAGCCCCAGGAGCTATATCTAATTTCTTCTTGAAGTCACACAACACTTTGGCCTCACCTACTTTCTGTGAGAGTGAATTCCATGCATTCAGCACCCTCTGGGTGAAGAAATTTCTCCTCACCTCAGTTCTAAAAGGTTTACCCCTTATCCTCAAACTATGACCTCTCATTCTGGACTCCCTCACCATCGGGAACAGTCTTTCTGAATCCACCCTGTCTAACCCTGTTAGAATTTTATAACTTTCTCTGTGATCCCCTCTCACTCTCCTAAACTCCAAAAGGTGGGAGAATGGGCTTGAGAAACTTATCATCCATGATCGAATAGCTAACTCGATGGGCTAATTCTGCTCCTGTGTCTTATGGTCTCAGACTTGTGGGAAAGGCTTGGAGGGGATTCTAGGCCTTAATGCTTCTGTGTTGATCGAAAGGGAATGGGACTTGCGCGCAATTTGAATTACAACTAGCGGCCAACATGAAGGGACGGCTTAAGATCTGCACGGGAGCTGCCCTCTGGCTGTGCAAATGCACTGGGTGGCATTGCCATGGTCCAGTAGGATTGTCTTGTTACAATATGGCTAAGCGCCTTGCTCTGAGACACAACCACTCATATACAGGCAACTATTTTAAAACCTTCTGGCATTTTATTGCAATTTGAGTCACTGGCCTACTGTATCCATCAGCCAACAGCATTCCGCTTTTCATTATGCAGGTATAGTCTGTAGCAAAGATATTACGTTCAATGGAGGAATAGTGCAGGCACTGTCGATCACACACGCTCTCCAGTTAGACTAGGGCAGTCCTTATTGTGTCTGGAATTCAGAACTGCGGAAGGTCATTTAGTGCTAACTGTCTCGTTCCCGAGAATTCTGTTTCTTTTTTTGCAAAGAAAACTCAGTGCAGACTTAACTGCTGCTGTGGTGGCAATTTCCCCAAGTACATTGTCCAAGGTGTTTATTTGCTAAGGAATCTGATGCATTCCTCTGATGAGAGTTATTTTCTGTTCCATTTTTATTTCATTCATTTTCCAGCACAGGGTTGGCTTTATACTAACCCTCCCATCCATTGACTCTGTCTACACTTCCTGCTGACTTGGAAAAGCAGCCAGCATAATCATGAACCTTACGCATGCCAGACATAGAATCCCTACAGTGCAGAAGGAGGCCATTCTATCTTCTACCTTTTTCCATCGGGAAAAAGATACAAAAGTCTGAGATCACGTACCAACCGACTCAAGAACAGCTTGTTCCACCAGACTTTTGAATGGATCTACCTCGCATTAAGTTTATTTTTCTCTACATCCTAGCTATAACTGTAACACTACATTCTGTACTCTCTCCTTTCCTTCTCTATGAACGGTTTGCTGTGTCTGTATAGTGCGCAAGAAACAATACTTTGCACTGTATCCCAATACGTGTGACAATAATAAATCAAAATCAAATATTCGGTCCATCGTGCCTGCACCAACAACAATCCCACCCAGGCTGTACCCCATTACCCCATGTATTTACCTGCCAGACCTCCCTGACGCTAAGGGGCAATTTAGCATGACCAATCTACCTAACTTGCACACATTAGCCAGAATTTTACTGCCCCGCCTGCCACAGGAATCGGAGTGGGCGAGGGGCAGAGAATGGGAAGGCCCATTGACCTCAGGAGGGTTTTGGGATGAACTAGGCTGTAAAATCCTGCCCAATCTCTTCCAGTCTCTTCCATCGGGGAAAAATATACAAAAGTCTGAGGTCACGTACCAATTGATTCAAGAACAGCTTCTTCCCTGTGGCTGTCAGACTTTTGAATGGACCTACCTTACATTAAGCTGATCTTTCTCTACACCCGAGCTATGACTGTGATACTACCTCTCCTTTCCTTTGCCCCTATATACTCGATGTACAGTGTGCTTTGTCTGTATAGTGCACAAGAAACATTACTGTTTTTTTTATTCATTTGTGGGACATAGGCATTACTGGCTGGGCCAGAATTTATTGCCCATCCCTATATAGTTGCCCGAGGGCAGTTAAGAGTCAACCACATTGCAGTGGCTCTGGAGTCACATATAGGCCAGACCGGGTAAGGACAGCAGATTTCCTTCTCTAAAGAGACAGCAGTGAACCAGATACATCCCCATATATGAGACAATAATAATTCAATTCAATTCAATATATCTCTATAAAAAGTAAAAAAAAAGTTTATTTATTAATAACAAGTCAGGCTTACATTAACACTGCAATGAAGTTACTGTGAAAATCTCCTAGTCGCCACAGTCCAGTGCCTGTTAGGGTCAATCCACCGAACCAACACATCTTTCAAATTATGGGAGGAAATTGGATTCCCCGGAGGAAACCCATGCAGACATGGGGAAAATGTGCAGATTCCACATAGACAGTGACCCAAGCCAAGAATCGAACCTGGGTCCCTGGCGCTGTGAGGCAGCAGCGCTAACCACTGTGCCTCCCAAAAGGAAATATATAAATGTACTATACCAGACGAGATAATATCGGCTACTAAAACTGGACAGAAAACAATAATTGTGAATCATGTCTGTTGATTTAGGCTGGGAGTTTTTAAAAATAGCTTGGTTAATTCTCAGCTTGTTTCTTGCCATAGTAATAAATCTCATTTTAATACGAATTTCTGGGCACTTCTCGTCCTTCCTGGGGATGCTACAAATCAGATGGTTAGTTTGCCACCACTTGTTGAAACACGCATTGGGCAATCAGGAAACGGTGACATTGCCAAGTACAATTTCTGCGCTTGCATGATTCACCCGGGTTAGACTGCGAGGAATCTGTTCTTGGCGGTTGAGCTGTAGAGAGAGAGAGTAAAACTGTGCCAATAAATCAGCTTACATTTCCTAAACTGCACATCATTCACATGCACGCCTATTTATCAGCAGGCTTGTGCTTTGTGGTGGCCCTCAGTCCATGGACAAACTGCACCAAGTCAGCTGGCATCAAGGCGCAGGGAGAGGAGCTTAACTCTCATGACATCAGTGCCAATTTGAAGGTACTTTGCATCATAAGGATGAAAGGGCCACGGGCCCCCCCCTCCCCTGCTGCATAATCAATTATTTCAGATATTTCTTCACGTCACCAACGTAAAGTGGCAGCAGATGTGACCTCAGGAACATTGCCCAACCAAGCAAGTGCTGTAATGATACTGTAATTTAAACACTTCCTGAACATGTTGAGTCCATCAAGGTTAAACAGAGTGGTGATGGAAATGCTTTAACATTGAGTCACATCTAAACAGCATAAACACAGCCCAAGTTGAACGGCGGTGAGGAAGTCTCGGTATGTGTGAGAGATCGGTATTGTAACACTGCAGAATAAACAAGCGCAACAAAGCCTGCTACTTAAGGAGATTCTTTTCAAATAACTTTGTGACTCTTGTAAACTTTAGATAGTTTATGCATGATTTGGCAAGTTGAGGGTTTAAAAACACTTTGAAAAGGTTTACGGAAGCTAATGGGTAACTAAGGATCACATTTGCTTGGCATCCCATGTAACAATTTTACAAAGAATTACAGGAATAGGCCCTTCGGCCCTCCAAACCTGCACCGATCATGATGCCTCCTAAACTAAATGCACTTACGGAGTCTGTATCCTTCCATTCCCGTCCTATTTATGTATTTCGTCTAGATATCCTTAAAATTGAGCGGCATGCTGGCACAGTGATTAGCACTGAGGCCTCATAGCACCAGAGACGCTGGTTCAATTCTGGCCTCGGCTGACTGTCTGTGTAGGGTTTGCATGTTCTCCCCGTGTCTCCGGTTTCCTCCCACAGTTCAAAGATTTTTTCATTAGGTTGATTGGCCATGATAAATTGACCCGAGTGTCAAGGGATTAGCAGGGTAAATGCGCAGGGCTACAGAAATAGGGCCTGAGTGGGATTGTGGTCAATGAAGACTCAATGGACAGAATAACCTCCTTCTGCACTGTAGGAATTCTATGCTGCTAACATACCTACTCCCAAGCAGCACATTCCAGACATTCACCATCCTCTGTGTAAAAAACTTGCCTTGCACATCTCCTCTAAACTTTTCCCCGCGCACCTTAAACCCATATCCCCTTGCACTTGACTTTTCTAACCTAGGAAAGAGCATCTGACTATCCACTCTGTCTATTGCCACTTATAATCTTGTAAACTTCTATCAGGTCACCACTCAATCTCCATTGCTCCAGTGAGAACAAACTGAGTTTATCCAAATTATTCCCAGAGCTAATACCCTCCAGACCAGGCAACATCATGGTAAACCTCTTCTGTACCATTTCCAAACCCTCTATATCCTTCTGGTAGTGTGGCGACCAGAATTGTACATAATATTCTAAATGAGATTTTGGATAAGGTGATCAGCTTATCAAATAGTAAGAAAATGGATAGATCTTTCTACTTTCTCCAAGCTTAATTGCTAGTCTTCTGATCTGGGGCAGCACAGTGGTTAGCACTGCTGTCTCACAGTGCCAGGGCCCTGGTTTGATTCCCGGCTTGGGTTACTGCTATCCCCATGTCTGCGTGTGTTTACTCCAGATGCTCGAGTTTCCTCCCACAGTCCAAAAGATGTGCTGGTTAGCTCCATTGGCCGTGCTAAATTCTCCCTCAGTGTACCCGAACAGGCACCGTAGTGTGACGACTAGGGGATTTTCAAAGTAACTTCATTATAGTTTTAATGTAAACCTCATTTGTGGCTAATAAAAAAACTTTACTTTGTTTTCTATGTGTTTTGTGCGTTTTTATTGGGGGGGGTGCGGAATCTAAATTAAAATTAGTTGCCTTGAAGGACCATTCTGTAATATTTGGGATTTCAGTGTAACAGTCCATTCTTAAAGCAGACATTGTTCAGAATCATCGGGGAATATCATGGATTAGCGAAGGAGAAACTGCTTCCACTAACAGGGAAGGCCAGATGCTATTGAGGTTCAGGTTTTAAGGTGTTTTAAGGAGGTTCAGGTTTTAAGGAAATTTGGCATGTCCACTACAACTCTTACCAATTTTTACAGATGCTCCACAGAAAGCATTTGTTCTGGTTGTATCACAGCTTGGAATGGCTCCAGATCTGCCCAAGACTGCAAAGAACTACAAAATGTCATGAATGTAGCCCAATCCATCATGCAAACCAGCATCCCATCCATTGACTCCGTCTACACTTCCTGCTGCCTCAGCAAAGCAATCAGCATAATTAAGGACCCCACACACCCCGGACATTCTTTCTTCCACCTTCTTCTGTTGGGAAAAAGATACAAAAGTCTGAGGCCACGTACCAACCGACTCCAGAACAGCTTCTGCCCTGCTGCCATCAGACTTTTGAATGGACCTACCTCACACTAAATTGATCTTTCTCTACACCCTAGCTATGACTGTAACACTACATTCTGCACTCTCTCCTTTCCTTCTCTTTAAATGGTATTCTTTGTCTGTATAGTGGGCAAGAAACAATACTTTTCCCTGTATTGTCACGTGTACTAATACATGTGATAATAATAAATCAAAAGGTAACCAGATTTAAGACCATTTGGCAAAAGAAGCAGGGAGAAGATGAGAGAATATTTCACATTGCGATGATTTAGTAGGCACTCTCTGGAAAGATAGTAGAAGCAGATGTAATAGTAACTTTTGAAAGGCAATTGGAAACTCAAAAAGGGTAGGGCTTTTAAAAATTCATTCATGGGACATGGGTGTCGCTGGCTGGCCAGCATTTATTGCCCATTCTTAGTTGCCCAAGAGCAGTTGAGAGTCAACCACATCGCTGTGGCTCTGGAGTCACATGTGGGCCAGACCGGGTAAGGATGGCAGATTTCCTTCCCTTCGCCAACACCTCCTCATGTAATTAATAAAGTTTATAATTAATAATCTTTGGCCTTAGTTATAATGGAATTTTTCATTAGACATGAATAAACCTATGAATAAGGAAGTCTTGAAAAAGATATCGCTTTCCTTAACAATGGAGCAAAAACCGTTTGCCAGGAAGAAGATTTGTGCATGAGGATATTTAGCTTTCTTTGCGAGACGGAATTAGTGAATCAATTCAGCCTATAGCAGGAATTCAAGAATGGAACCCTTTTCTGGTCTGCAGTGCACAGGCTCTGACCAACCCAAACCTAAGGTGACAAGTGGGATCCTAATTCTCTGACAGTCAGTAACATGCTGAAACCAGTTCCTGTACACTGAATCCAAGTCCTGCCTCACCTTGTTCCCAAAGGCAAAGTTTCTGTAAGGGTTTGACTGCACTGAAGCCAACATCGAGCTGC